>CATNEN010000001.1:1252500-1287500 GCA_950097015.1 Macrostomum hystrix
GTCCTAGGTACTGTTCTAGGTACCGTTCTAGGTACGATTCTAGGTACTGTCCTAGGTACTGTTCTAGGTACTGTTCTAGGTACGATTCTAGGTACGGTTCTAGGTACGGTTCTAGGTACTGTTCTAGGTACTGTTCTAGGTACGATTCTAGGTACTGTTCTAGGTACTGTCCTAGGTACTGTTCTAGGTACTGTTCTAGGTACGATTCTAGGTACTGTTCTAGTTACGATTCTAGGTACGGTTCTAGGTACTGTTCTAGGTACTGTTCTAGGTACGATTCTAGGTACTGTTCTAGGTACTGTCCTAGGTACTGTTCTAGGTACCGTTCTAGGTACGATTCTAGGTACTGTCCTAGGTACTGTTCTAGGTACTGTTCTAGGTACGATTCTAGGTACGATTCTAGGTACGGTTCTAGGTACGGTTCTAGGTACTGTTCTAGGTACTGTTCTAGGTACGATTCTAGGTACGATTCTAGGTACGATTCTAGGTACTGTTCTAGGTACGGTTCTAGGTACTGTTCTAGGTACGGTTCTAGGTACGATTCTAGGTACGATTCTAGGTACTGTTCTAGGTACGATTCTAGGTACTGTTCTAGGTACGGTTCTAGGTACTGTTCTAGGTACGGTTCTAGGTACTGTTCTAGGTACGGTTCTAGGTACGATTCTAGGTACGATTCTAGGTACTGTTCTAGGTACGGTTCTAGGTACTGTTCTAGGTACGGTTCTAGGTACGATTCTAGGTACGATTCTAGGTACTGTTCTAGGTACGATTCTAGGTACTGTTCTAGGTACGGTTCTAGGTACTGTTCTAGGTACGGTTCTAGGTACTGTTCTAGGTACGGTTCTAGGTACGATTCTAGGTACTGTTCTAGGTACGATTCTAGGTACTGTTCTAGGTACGATTCTAGGTACTGTTCTAGGTACGATTCTAGGTACTGTTCTAGGTACGGTTCTAGGTACTGTTCTAGGTACGATTCTAGGTACTGTTCTAGGTACTGTTCTAGGTACGTTTCTAGGTACGATTCTAGGTACTGTTCTAGGTACGGTTCTAGGTACTGTTCTAGGTACGGTTCTAGGTACGATTCTAGGTACGATTCTAGGTACTGTTCTAGGTACGATTCTAGGTACTGTTCTAGGTACGATTCTAGGTACTGTTCTAGGTACGGTTCTAGGTACTGTTCTAGGTACGGTTCTAGGTACGATTCTAGGTACTGTTCTAGGTACGATTCTAGGTACTGTTCTAGGTACGATTCTAGGTACTGTTCTAGGTACGATTCTAGGTACTGTTCTAGGTACGGTTCTATGTACTGTTCTAGGTACGATTCTAGGTACTGTTCTAGGTACTGTTCTAGGTACGATTCTAGGTACGATTCTAGGTACTGTTCTAGGTACGATTCTAGGTACTGTCCTAGGTACTGTTCTAGGTACTGTTCTAGGTATGATTCTAGGTACGATTCTAGGTACGGTTCTCGGTACGGTTCTAGGTACTGTTCTAGGTACTGTTCTAGGTACGGTTCTAGGTACGATTCTAGGTACGATTCTAGGTACTGTTCTAGGTACGATTCTAGGTACTGTTCTAGGTACGATTCTAGGTACTTTTCTAGGTACGGTTCTAGGTACTGTTCTAGGTACGGTTCTAGGTACGATTCTAGGTACTGTTCTAGGTACGATTCTAGGTACTGTTCTAGGTACGATTCTAGGTACTGTTCTAGGTACGATTCTAGGTACTGTTCTAGGTACGGTTCTAGGTACTGTTCTAGGTACGATTCTAGGTACTGTTCTAGGTACTGTTCTAGGTACGATTCTAGGTACGATTCTAGGTACTGTTCTAGGTACGGTTCTAGGTACTGTTCTAGGTACGGTTCTAGGTACGATTCTAGGTACGATTCTAGGTACTGTTCTAGGTACGATTCTAGGTACTGTTCTAGGTACGATTCTAGGTACTGTTCTAGGTACGGTTCTAGGTACTGTTCTAGGTACGGTTCTAGGTACGATTCTAGGTACTGTTCTAGGTACGATTCTAGGTACTGTTCTAGGTACGGTTCTAGGTACTGTTCTAGGTACGATTCTAGGTACTGTTCTAGGTACTGTTCTAGGTACGATTCTAGGTACTGTTCTAGGTACGGTTCTAGGTACTGTTCTAGGTACGGTTCTAGGTACGATTCTAGGTACGATTCTAGGTACTGTTCTAGGTACGATTCTAGGTACTGTTCTAGGTACGGTTCTAGGTACTGTTCTAGGTACGGTTCTAGGTACTGTTCTAGGTACGGTTCTAGGTACGATTCTAGGTACTGTTCTAGGTACGATTCTAGGTACTGTTCTAGGTACGATTCTAGGTACTGTTCTAGGTACGATTCTAGGTACTGTTCTAGGTACGGTTCTAGGTACTGTTCTAGGTACGATTCTAGGTACTGTTCTAGGTACTGTTCTAGGTACGATTCTAGGTACGATTCTAGGTACTGTTCTAGGTACGGTTCTAGGTACTGTTCTAGGTACGGTTCTAGGTACGATTCTAGGTACGATTCTAGGTACTGTTCTAGGTACGATTCTAGGTACTGTTCTAGGTACGATTCTAGGTACTGTTCTAGGTACGGTTCTAGGTACTGTTCTAGGTACGGTTCTAGGTACTGTTCTAGGTACGGTTCTAGGTACGATTCTAGGTACTGTTCTAGGTACGATTCTAGGTACTGTTCTAGGTACGGTTCTAGGTACTGTTCTAGGTACGATTCTAGGTACTGTTCTAGGTACTGTTCTAGGTACGATTCTAGGTACGATTCTAGGTACTGTTCTAGGTACGATTCTAGGTACTGTCCTAGGTCATTCTCTAGGTTCAGTTCTAGGTTTGATTCTGGTTACGATTCCATGTACGATTCTATGCACAATTCTTGGGCACTATTTAAGATACGATTCCGAGGATAACGGTGAAGCTTGGAGGTCTCTGCATAGAATGCTAATTAGGGACTCAAGAGACTCAAGTTGAACGGTGAAATTGTGTAGTTTTTGAGGTACTTTCGAGGCCAAGAAAAGCCTGCAACAACTCACTGATAAGCATGGCTACACGAATTCATTATGATGAAAATCGATCTGATACAGTTTAGATCGATAAATAATCATTTAAGGGCAGGCCAGTGTATTTTCTCGCAACTAGAGTACATTTCACATGCGAAAAATTACTAGGCACTTTACGGCTCATGTCATATACGAATATAACATTTGAGATCGAAAAATACCAACCTGTGTTCTGGAAACAATAAACTAAAATAAAATAGACCCTAAAACTTATTTGTGGTTATATTGCTGCGATTCTAACTAGATTCCTAGCTTCAACTCTGTCTAAATTCCTAGCTTCAACTCTGTCTAAATGAATTCCTAGCTTCGATTCTGTCTAAATTCCTAGCTTCGATTCTATATAGATTCCTAGCTTCGATTCTATATAGATTCCTAGCTTCGATTCTATATAGATTCCTAGCTTCGATTCTGACTAAATTCGTAGCTTCGATTCTATATAGATTCCTAGCTTCGATTCTATATAGATTCCTAGCTTCGATTCTGTCTAAATTCGTAGCTTCGATTCTATATAGATTCCTAGCTTCGATTCTATATAGATTCCTAGCTTCGATTCTGTCTAAATTCGTAGCTTCGATTCTATATAGATTCCTAGCTTCGATTCTATATAGATTCCTAGCTTCAACTCTGTCTAAATTCCTAGCTTCGATTCTATATAGATTCCTAGCTTCAACTCTGTCTAAATTCCTAGCTTCGATTCTATATAGATTCCTAGCTTCGATTCTATATAGATTCCTAGCTTCGATTCTATATAGATTCCAAGCTTCGATTCTGTCTAAATTCGTAGCTTCGATTCTATATAGATTCCTTGCTTCGATTCTGTCTAAATTCCTAGCTTAATTGATACTGTCTAAATTCCTAGCTTAATTGATACTGTCTAAATTCCTAGCTTCGATTCTGTCTAAATTCCTAGCTTCGATTCTATCTAAATTCCTAGCTTCGATTCTATCTAAATTCCTAGTTTCGATTCTATCTAAATTCCTAGCTTCAATTCTATCTAAATTCCTAGCTTCGATTCTATCTAAATTCTTAGCTTCGATTCTATCTAAATTCCTAGTTTCGATTCTATCTAAATTCCTAGCTTCAATTCTATCTAAATTCCTAGCTTCGATTCTATCTAAATTCCTAGCTTCGATTCTATCTTTATTTCTAGCTTCAATTCTATCTAAATTCCTAGCTTCGATTCTATCTAAATTCTTAGCTTCGATTCTATCTAATTTCCTAGCTTCGATTCTATCTAAATTCCTAGCTTCGATTCTGTCTGAATTCCTTGCTTCAATTCTGTCTAAATTTCTAGTTTCGATTCTGTCTGAATTCCTTGCTTCAATTCTGTCTAAATTTCTAGTTTCGATTCTGTCTGAATTCCTAGCTTCGATTCTGTCTGAATTCCTAGCTTCGATTCTGTCTGAATTCCTAGCTTCAATTCAATCTAATTTCCTAGCTTCGATTCTGTCTAAATTCCTTGCTTCGATTCTTTCTAAATTCCTAGTTTCGATTCTATCTAAATTCCTAGCTTCAATTCTATCTAAATTCCTAGCTTCGATTCTATCTAAATTCCTAGCTTCGATTCTATCTATACTTCTAGCTTCGATTCTATCTAAATTCTTAGCTTCGATTCTATCTAATTTCCTAGCTTCGATTCTATCTAAATTCTTAGCTTCGATTCTATCTAATTTCCTAGCTTCGATTCTATCAAAATTCCTAGCTTCGATTCTGTCTGAATTCCTTGCTTCAATTCTGTCTAAATTTCTAGCTTCGATTCTGTCTAAATTCCTAGTTTCGATTCTGTCTGAATTCCTAGCTTCGATTCTGTCTGAATTCCTAGCTTCGATTCTGTCTGAATTCCTAGCTTCGATTCTATCTAAATTCCTAGCTTCGATTCTGTCTAAATTCCTAGCTTCGATTCTGTCTAAAATCCTAGCTTCGATTCTATCTAAATTCCTAGCTTCGATTTTGTCTAAATTTCTAGCTTCGAGTCTGTCTAAATTCCTAGCTTCGATTCTGTCTTAATTCCTAGCTTCGATTCTGTCTAAATTCCTAGCTTCGATTCTGTCTTAATTCCTAGCTTTGTTTTCAATTTTCTTGCTTTGATTCTAAATTCATAGTTTCTAGTGCCCACATTCCCAGCTTCGATTCCATCTAATTTCCTAGCTTCTATTCTATCTAATTTCCTAGCTTCGATTCTATCTAATTTCCCAGCTTCGATTCCATCTAAAGAAGCAAAGTCAGTGCAAACGCCTTGAAATCACTGCCATTCCGACAAAAACCCACATTTTCGTACTGACACATCCGTCAGCACTTTACGCCCAGTCGAAGCTGTTAGATTAGATCCTGATTCCAGGAATGAAACAGGATTTGATTTTTGAACCTTTCCTGCAACACGCTCTTCCTTCACCCGTCCAGAGAAAAGTTCATTATCCAAAGATTCTAGAAGTGGATGCTTTGCAACCGACAACAAGTCTGCTAGACATTCTAGTCCAGTAATTATTAGTGATTCTGGTAACCAAGACTGTTTTAACAGTGCTTTTTTAAACAATTTCATATTTAGTTGCAATAATTATTACTCGCAGTTTATTCGACATTTTTAGTGATGAAGCGTGTGTAAAAAGACAATAAGAAGTTAAAAAGAACCAGTAGGGAGCGGATAAGGTCAAGTAGGAGCGGATATGGCCAGTAGGGAGCGAGTAAGGACAGTAGGGAGCGGATAAGGATCAGTAGGGAGCGGATGAGGACCAATAGCGAGTGGATAAGGACCAGTAGGGAGCGGATAAAGCCAGTAGGAGCGGATAAGGACCAGTAGGGAGCGGAAATGGAGCAGTAGAGAGCGGATAAGACCAGTAGGGAGCGGATGAGGACCAGTAGGGAGCGGATGAGGACCAGTTGCGAGTGGATAAGGACCAGTAGGGAGCGGATAAGGACCAGTAGGCAGCGCATATGGAGCAGTAGGGAGCGGATAAGTCCAGTAGGGAGCAGATGAGGACTAGAAGGGAGCGGATAAGGCCAGTAGGAGCGGATGAGGACTAGTAGGGAGCGGATAAGGCCAGTAGGGAGCGGATGAGGACTAGTAGGGAGCGGATATGAGCTGCATAGTACAGGGGAACAAAGTCAAGTGGCAGCAGACTCAGTCTGAGTCAGCTTACAAAGCCTAGCTTCCTTCCGCAGGCAAACGTCATTTCCAGCAGAACCGCACGCAGAGTTTTTAGTCTCATTTCTGAAGCCCTCCGGTCCTTTGACTCCAATATCAGTCAGCGGGGCATTGTTTTAACAAAATTTTTAGAAAGCAAACAATAATCATAATCTGCTTCGGCTTGAAGCAAATTTCGTGCTTTCAGGCTCTCATTGTTCGTAACTAAAGCAGAAACTGCCCTGGCTCCAGGTCCTCCTGCTCACAGACACAAGTACTTGAGTACTGCGACACTCAATCTACCAGCTCGGCTAACCAATGTAGAATGGGATATTAGGATTCCGATTTCCATAGTAAGATGGCTTTCTAGGATCGAAACGTAAAATTCCGGTTAGATTTCCCGTAATAACACACTTGTTACATACACAGTAATATACACACACCTGTTAGATATCCATTATACACACAAACACCTGTTAGACAGTTAGACACTCAGTAACACATGTTAGACACCCAGTATTACACAAAAACTCCTGTTAGACACCCAGTATTACACAAAAACTCCTGTTAGACACTCAGTATTACACAAAAATTCCTGTTAGACACTCAGTATTACACAAAAACTCATGTTAGACACACAGTATTTAAAAAACACACCTGTTAGACACCCAGTATTACACAAACACACCTGTTAGACACACAGTATTTAAAAAACACACCTGTTAGACACCCAGTATTACACAAACACACCTGTTAGACACCCAGTATTACACAAACACACCTGTTAAACACCCAGTATTACACAAAAACTACTGTTAGACACCCAGTATTACACAAACACACCTGTTAGACACCCAGTATTACACAAAAACTACTGTTAGACACCCAGTATTACACAAACACACCTGTTAGACACCCAGTATTACACAAAAACTACTGTTAGACACCCAGTATTACACAAACACACCTGTTAGACACCCAGTATTACACAAAAACTACTGTTAGACACACAGTATTTTAAATACACACCTGTTAGACACCCAATATTACACAAACACACCTGTTAGACACACAGTAACACATGTTAGACACCCAGTATTACACAAACACACCTGTTAGACACACAGTAACACATGTTAGACACCCAGTATTACACAAACACACCTGTTAGACACACAGTAACACATGTTAGACAATAGACACCCAGTATTACACAAACAAACCTGTTAGACACACAGTAACACATGTTAGACACCCAGTATTACACAAGCACACCTGTTAGACACACAGTATTACACAAACAAACCTGTTAGACACACAGTAACACATGTTAGACACCCAGTATTACACAAACACACATGTTAGACACACAGTAACACATGTTAGACACCCAGTATTACACAAACACACCTGCTAGACACACAGTAACACATGTTAGACACCCAGTATTACACAAACACACCTGTTAGACACACAGTAACACATGTTAGACACCCAGTATTACACAAACACACCTGTTAGACACACAGTAACACATGTTAGACACCCAGTATTACACAAACACACCTGTTAGACACACAGTAACACATGTTAGACACCCAGTATTACACAAACACACCTGTTAGACACACAGTAACACATGTTAGACACCCGGTATTACACAAACACACCTGTTAGACACACAGTAACACATGTTAGACACCCAGTATTACACAAACACATCGGTCAGACACATTGTTATTCAACGAAATAAATTAAAAAGACGCGCGGAGCAAGACACAGAACAGGGGCATATTTTTATTCCAATCAAGCAACTGCAAATCAATTCATGGCGAAACACTAACAAAGCAGTCGCTAACCCACTCACTCCAGTTCAGATATATTTATTTGCTTCTGTAAGTCTCAAAGTTGAGTTCCGCATTTTGCAAAGCTTCACTTAATCGAAGTGCAGCTAGACGCAATCTTTGGCCATAGATCTGCGGCTTCCTTAGCAACCGGCCCGGTGATGGCAGAGCCCTTCATTTCGCCCTTATTGTTGACAATCACACCAGCATTGTCTTCAAAGTAAAGAGTGTCGCCATTTTTGCGTCGAAACGATTTTCTCTGGCGAATGATCACGGCCAGCATAACTTTCTTGCGCAGGTCCGCCTTGCCTTTGCGCACGCTGCACACAATGAGATCGCCAACACCGGCTGCTGGTAGACGATTTAGACGGCCTCGAATACCAGTCACCGCGAACAGGTTCAGAACCTGCATTGCGGAATCAGAAAATTAATATTAGTTGATTGCATGAACAAAACTGAAACTACTGAAAGTAGTGCTGTTTGATTTTAACTAGAAGACAATTATTTTTAAAGATAACTTGGTGGGGTAAAAATTGCAAAAAGAAAACGCACAATCATATGACAACAATTGGTGCCAGAAGATCTGCAGCCAGCGAAGATGCAATTCCGCCTATTCTGCTGACTCCTGAGTATGCACACAAAAATATACTGTACACATGTAAACAAGGGTGTACATCTGCCCTGTACACTCTCAATGTGCCATGGAAGTTGGCCCTTAAAGAGCATAATTTATAAGACAAGTCCTCCAAGCCTATCTACATGGCTGCACCACAAATGAATATATCGATCATGTGTAGAGGATAATAAATTACAAGCATGAGTGGAAATCTTGTTAAAAATATGAACAGGAAATGTGCTTTTTCAATATAAAATTTTAGATAGATGAATAAATATCACATTTTTTAGAATTTTGGATAACTACTACAGAAAACCTATACCACCAAATACAAAATATAAATATAAACAGGTTAAAAATCCCAAAACAAGGTTAAATTTCCTAAAAAGTTAAGCTTAAAATGATTTTATATAATAAAAATTATAGAAGGAAGAATAATTATTTTCAATAGAAAAGCAAAGAATTATTAAGATTTTGTTAGCAATAACCATTCTGAAGCAATGCTTACCTTGGCACCACTATTATCAGCGCAATTAACAGCAGCACCAACTGGTAGACCAAGAGACACGCGAAACTTGGTTGAACGAGATGTACTGCGCTTAGACATGGCAGTGTCTTGGCTGCAAGTGGCAATATAAAAATAATGAAAGTTTTTTCTTTTTTAAATCATAAGCTACAATTTTAAAAGTGGTTTTAAATAATACATATCATAGTCCATTCATTAAAAATTATTGATACAAAGTTCTACAAAATCATGCATAGTACTTAGCAAGTTCTTTAATTTCTAAATGATTCTTTTGATTAAATTTTGAGCACCTAGCCATATTATTTTAACAATTTTGTGATTAGTATACTTAATGCTTTCTATTTAATATATTTAGATCCATTCACAAAATTAACTAATTAGGATAGTTAGCTATTGTATATAAAGGCTAGGCCTACACTATGTCGTTTAAAGACAGGGGATGCCACACCCACCCTCACATAGCCTAGATATAATGTTGATAGGTTTAGTGGTAGCTCATATTAAACAGCTAGCTGGGAGGGCGGAAGCTATACAGTGCAGAGCAAAAGGCAATACTTAGGGATACCAGTCCACTTTGGCAACAAGCCACTTTGACACTAGCTGAAATATAGGAATACAGGACAGTTTGGTAACAGACAGTTCGGTAACACTCAAGGACAGTTCGGTAACATACAGGAGACAGTTCGGTAACACACCGGGGACAGTTCGATAACAATTGAAAGTCAATAAAATCAATCTAGGTTGGTTCTAACAATGTTTCTACTATCGTTGCTAGGACACAACTGACTGATGTTACTGATGTATCTGAAACTGACACGTCATTTAGTGTGTAAGTAGGGTAAAGGCTCGTTCAAAGGGATGTACAAAGGGATGAAAAATTAGTGCAAATTGTGTGATCACACGAAATTTGGCCTCACTTGATGACTGTATGAATGGGCCTTAAGTGTGCTAGTTGGCTGCTGAAATACAATTTATTGTAGCATTGATATCAATATACAAGAATTGTATTTTATCCAAACTAAATATAAAATAATTTTGCAAAAAACCCTTCCAATCCAGTTTAATCAATTGTTACCGAACTGTCCCTTGATATGTTACCAAACTGTCCTATGGTGTTACCAAACTGTTCTGTGGTGTTACCAAACTGTCTGTTACCGAATTGTCCTGCTACCAAATATAGCACTTAAATTACATAGACACCTATTTTTATCTTAAATATTGTAAAGCTCAAGTTATGAAACTATACTGGATACCAAATAGTGCCACTTTATATTAAGCTTAGACCTAAAATAACTATTGGGAACAAAATTACAAATGTTGCCAAAATGACAATTGACAAAGTGGTTTGTTGCCTAAGAAAACTAGGCTTGACTAGGCCTATAAAAGTGTCTTATTAAAGTGTAGGGAACTTATTTATTAGAATAGAAAAAAATTATAGTTCAAGACTCAGACCCTTTTTACTTAACTTATTTAGTAGGCCTACAAAGCTTAAAACTTTAAATAGCCCTAAGCTTATAAATTAAAAAACCAATTAGGCTAGCAACATCTTATGTCTTATGACTTACTGAAAAAAGTTACAAGTACTAAAATAGGCATACACTAGCTATGTATCCTATTTAATTTAAATAAGCAAGTTGTATTTTTTTAAAATAATTTTAAACTTATCATGAAGTTTAAACTGTTGGTACATTTTCTTCTTTTTTCTTGGGTTTTCTTGGGCCCTATATTTATATTTTTTGCACATTTACTGCAAGCAGTGGTAACATATTTAAAATTAAAAAAAATTAATAACAATAAAAGAGGTATTTTGAAACTAAAAACGTTCATTTTTGTCATCAACATAAAGTAGCTGATTCCTTTGCAGTGCTAACCTGTTGTGTTGATGACTTGATGTAACCTTAATATTTACAGAACACTAGAACAGCAAACATTATTTTCTTAGAAATTTAAATGTAAAATGGTTTTAAACCTGCTAAATGTAGCTATATTACAACAAATATACGTAAAATATTAAAAAAATACGTCAAGAACTGTAAATTCAAAGCATCTTCAAGCAAATGATAAGTTACTTAATTTTTTTAAAGTGTTTTGGCAAAAAAGGAAGCTACAACATTACGATTCATTTTGAATTTACTTTACTTCAAGTAACTACAAGTACTTAACTTAACTTACTTAAATTTAAAGAGCCGGTAACAAATTCAATGCCAAAACGAGACCTTGAAAACGCATGCAGCGTTCTCTATGTAGGGGTTCCCAACAGACATTTTTCTGTTTAAAAAAATTAAAATAAACACCACGAACTCTCGAGCAGAGAATGTATCTCAGACTATAATATATAAAGTGGCGTAGACAGGATTGTTGTTCAGTGGGAACCTCCGGGGCGTCACAAATAGGGCGTAGCTCACACTGGCTGGCTGTCCTGAGCAGGTAGCATAGCAGCTGTTGCTGGCTGCCTGCAGTTGTCGTCTGGCAATAGGTCAAGCACTTGTTTTCAGACCTGACAGCTACGTTAGGTAGGGTTGGCTGCAAAGCTGCGGTGTCTGCACTCTGTCGCTCCTTCACGGTGAAGTGGGCGTCTGTAATTAGACAAAACTAGCGTAACTAAACGCCACAAAGTCCGCAGACTCACTGTCGTATCTCTGACTAAGCACTGAATTTTGTCCTGCGGCCTCACAAATCAGTTTGATATTTCCCAGACACGGGCTGCTGCACTGGCTCTTCTCGGCGGCAGATCCGTACGAGCCGTAAGAGTTTCCGCAAAAGCAGTATTTTCTGGCCTGCAAACCGAAGAACGAATACTTCTCCATGCAGCATGCAGTAGTTACTGCACTCCTCACGAGTCATACTGCTATACTGTTCAGCTCTTTAATTCAGCTCTCTCGGACTGCTTTCAATGGAGCAGTCGACACAGAATAATCGAACTGCCTGACCAGCTGCAGCCAGAAGAGACACGCAGACTACCGTTAAAAGGAGAGCTTCATTTTAGTCCGTAACTAGAGAAGTGAGCATACCTAAGCTTGACGGCAACAATCTTTCAATTAGAAATCTAACAATAATGGCTGTACGCAATGTCTCTATTTCTATTTGTCTGCACGGGGCGCCTCTCGATAAAACAATACTTGTTTAGAAAACACACTGCATCGGCGCTTGCACACTATAATTAGCCATGACATGCTGATTACAGGGGATGAGGCAGGCAGGCAGACAGACAGCGGCCTCCAATTAAGTTACCGCGAAAATCTTGGCAAGCATGCGCGGAGCTCTCGAGTTTGTGTTTTCGAGTTTGTCGGCAGGGGTGCGTGCTTCCCGAATTCTTCTCCTGACTAGAGGCGGCTGATGTGATAGAATATGATTGATTGGAACGAAACGCAATCTACCTTATCTACCTTAAGGTATATACAACGCTAGTATAAAGACTAGCAATTCTAGCCCCCCTCCAGGTTTCACAGTAAAAAAATCGGAATCTAATTAATGGCCTCTCAATATGCAATTATTCAGCTAAATATCGAAGCATTATGCTAGATATCTGCTCCGTAAGTTAACTTTCAACTTGTTCCTTCATTAAGCTTTTTATCTCCTAGTTAAATTCATATTCTATAGTCTCATTTGGCTAAGTAGATAGCAAGCTTATGGGATGGTAATAATTATAATAATAATATAAGTAATAATTTCAGGATCGGGCTGCGAGCAATGGCACATCATTTGGTGACACTTGACCCACAGCCAGCGAGGAGGCAATTCTGTTCATTTCGCTGACTCCTGAGCACATGCACATAGATACTGTACGCAGGTACACACTCACACAGGTGTGTACATCTGCCCTGAATTTCTCATCGTCAGGCAGTGTACACTCTCACTGAGCCTTGGAGGTTGGCCCTCAAGCCTTCTCTCTGCGGCTGCACCCCAGTGGCCTCGCCGCGGAATCGAGCTCAGGGACCTTGGTGCGAGAGCCAAACGCGTTAACCGCTCTGCCCCGACCTCCCACCACATGGGGAGTCAGAAAGTCTCTGAATATGAAGGATCTCTGAATATGAAGGATCTCTGAATATGAAGGATCTCTGAATATGAAGGATCTCTGAATATGAAGGATCTCTGAATATGAAGGATCTCTGAATATGAAGGATCTCTGAATATGAAGGATCTCTGAATATGAAGGATCTCTGAATATGAAGTCACTCGAGAAATAACAATCCGGATAGCTAATTATAACATTTATTTTAAGCTGTTGTTATTGCTTGTAAAACGAGTACACTACACAGTGTAGGTATATAGCAAGGGAATTTTAATTGTGAGCATGTGAATGCTCAGTGCAATAGTTTTCAACACAAATTACAGAACAGTTATTCTGTAATTTGTGTAAGGCTGGCGAGTTAATTCGCCAGCCATGCAGAAGATTGGCTTTCCTAAGCAAATACAACTAAAGAAGGCTCATTCGCCTTGAAGTCTTGCAGAAGTGCCAGAACCTTCCACCAGCTTGGGCATCCTCGGTTCGTGCGCGCAAACTGCTGCCAGAGTCGCCAATGAGAAGCTGATCCGCTGGAGACACCTTCGGATGACCTATCCACCAGTAGCTAAAATGATTTACAACAAATCATCAGTGGCTTATTGAATGCATATCAAGCACATACATGATGGAATATAAATTGCCATCTTCATTACTTCTTAAACGGTAAAAAGTTATTAGTTATTACAAGTTGATTAATATTTAGCAATAGCATGCATGCTGATAACATCATTAAATAGCTAACTAGAGAACAATTCTGTGTATCACTAGAATAGTAGAGTAGAATGAACCAGTTAGCGATACAGTTTCTTTATTCACAACATAGACAGAAAAGCAAATGAACTTACAACCCAACAGAAACCGGCAGTCTGTTCTTAACCCAAATAAAGAAATTTGCACCAGCGATGGCTCTCTGGGCGCCGATCCAGGCGGCCTCGTTGTTCTTCACGCAGTCCGAGCACTGACTCCAGTCTCGCTTGATGTTCCACTGCCTGGCGCTGTAGTCCTGGAACCAGCTCAGCTCACCTTCACTCGAGATCCACAGCAGGTCGGACCCGCTTCCCCGACTCTGACAGTCCGTCCTCGCCTGGTCGAAGGTCCTACCGTTCGCTCCCTTGACCAGCAGGTAGCAGAAGTCGCCGTTCTCGATCCAGTCCGATGACGGACAAGCTCCGTCGTACGCAGTAGTCGTGGGTGCCGACGTGGACACACTGGTGACTGTCGATGGCTCAGTTGATGTTGTTAGGACGGTTGTTGCAGTGCTCGCCCTGAACCTTAACTTGCAGATGTGCCACATCTTTGATGCAGCAGTCGCACTTCTCACTCTCAGCTGCTGGCTGGTACCGCTGTCGTATAGGGAGCCGAAGTCGCTCGGGGGGTCTCTCGGGTGACCGACGAACCAGTTGCTGAATGCGAAAATTAAGAGATTTAAAATTTGAGAAAGCCAATCTTGAATAGGCAGAAAAGTACACAGGGACCCACAGCGGCACACACTCACATGGAGGTCTGGTCGATGCCGGTCTTGTCCCCCCAGCCCCAGACTCCGCCGCTCCGCCTCAGTGACGTCCACGCAGCCGAGTCCGACTGGCAATCCCTGCACTGAGCCCAGTCCCTCCTCAGGTTCCAGGCCGCCTTCGAGTTGTCCGTCACCCAAGCCGCTTCCTCGGCTGACTCGATCCACAACAGACCGGCTTGCGGGTGCCGGCTTGAGCAGTCTCTAGCCGCCTCGTCAACGCCTCGTCCGGTGTCGCCTCTTACCAGCAGGTAGCAGGAGTCGCCCTGCTCCGTCCAGTCCCTCGCTGGACACGGGCCCAGGTACGGAGGCAGCGTGGTAGTCGACATCGGAGTGGACGTCGTGGGCTCTCTGTGCTGCACCTTGCAGAAGTGCCAGAACTTCCTGTCCGCGTCCTTGGTCTCCGAGCGGTACCTCATTTGAGAGCCCGTGTCGTCAGCGATGACAAAATCAGCAGGTGTTCCTCTCGGGTGACCGAGCCACCAGTCTCTGGAATAGGAAATTGGTTTTTTATTGCTTTGTTTGTATTAATCTTCATCACGAATTCTTTCAGAGCATTCAGGCACACCTTCTTCTACAAAAGCTAAAAAACGTTTGAAAAATTAGAAGCTATTTGTATAAAATTTAAATTCAGCTTATGTGGTCCATCTGACACGTCGTGAAATTCTGTTTCACCGTTTCAATTAAAAAATTTATAAATGTTTTTATCAACTTCTTGTGCACGACTTAGGTATTCTGATATTTTTGTTTCTTTTGTGCTGTAAACAATGCAGCGAAATACAGTTTTATATATTCTTTCCTGCCTGTAAAGCTGCAATACTAATGTGCCCAACATTTAAAAAGACCAAAACATACCTGGATATCCAGCAATATAAATATTTTGGCAAGCTGTGGACAATAACACAACATTTAGTGACACAACGCCCTTGACGACTAATCTTCAAGGCGCAGTAAAAGTATACACTGCCTGGCCAAGTAAAGTCAGGGCAGTTGTACATACTTGTGTAAGTGTGTGATCCGATACAGTTCTCGTGTGCTCAGGGGTCAGCTAATTCGGAAAAATTGCCTCTGCTGATTGCGGGTCTACTGTACGACAAGCCCCCAAGCCTTCTATCCCGGCAGGGCCCCAATAAATGTGAACTCAACGCGGAAAAAAGGTCATGAAACGTCTTGAACGCTCTGCCACTCGTCTCCGGGGAGTACAAATGATATAATAGTGTTTGGCATTACCTATAGTTTAAACCTAAAGGACCACTAGAACCATTCATTCCATGATCTAGCTCTTAGAAGTCCATGTCCAATTATAAAAGCTTTCGTGAAAAAAACACAAAAAAATATTTTTGCGTCAGACTCAGGGCACCGGTAATTAACTCACAAGGTAACTCCCAGAGCCAGCCCATTCTGCAGCCACTTGAACTGATCCAAAGCCACGTCTCGGTAGGCGCCGATCCAGGCGGCCTCGATGTTCTTCACGCAGTCTGAGCACTGACTCCAGTCCCGCTTGATGCTCCACTGCCTGGCGCTGTAGTCCTGGAACCAGCTCAGCTCACCTTCACTTGAGATCCACAGCAGGTCAGAGCCGCTTCCCCGACTCTGACAGTCTGTCCTCGCCTGGTCGAAGGTCCTTCCGTTCGCTCCCTTGACCAGGAGGTAGCAGAAGTCGCCGTTCTCGATCCACTCCGATGACGGACAAGCTCCGTCGTACGCAGTGGTCGTGGGTGCCGACGTGGACACACTGGTGACTGTCGATGGCTCAGTTGATGTTGTTAGAACGGTTGTTGCAGTGTTGGCCCTGAACCTGAACTTGCAGATGTGCCACATCTTCGATGTAGCATTCTCACTTCTCACTCTCAGCTGCTGGCTGGTGCCGCTGTCGTACAGGGAGCCGAAGTCGTTCGGGGGGTCTCTCGGGTGGCCGACGAACCAGTTGCTGAATGCGAAAATGGGGAGAGTCAAAAGTTGAGAAGGCTAAAATTGCATGGGCAGAAAATTACACCAAGACCGACAGCGGCAGACACTCACATGGAGGACTGGTCGATGCCGGTCTTGTCCCCCCAGCCCCAGACTCCGCCGCTCCGCCTCAGCGACGTCCACGCAGCCGAGTCCGACTGGCAGTCCCTGCACTGAGCCCAGTCCCTCTTCAGGTTCCAGGCCGCCTTCGAGTTGTCCGTCACCCAAGCCGCTTCCTCGGCTGACTCGATCCACAACAGACCGGCTTGCGGGTGCCGGCTTGAGCAGTCTCTAGCCGCCTCGTCAACGCCTCGTCCGGTGTCGCCTCTTACCAGCAGGTAGCAGGAGTCGCCCTGCTCCGTCCAGTCCCTCGCTGGACACGGGCCCAGGTACGGAGGCAGCGTGGTAGTCGACATCGGAGTGGACGTCGTGGGCTCTCTGTGCTGCACCTTGCAGAAGTGCCAGAACTTCCTGTCCGCGCCCTTGGTCTCCGTGCGGTACCTCATTTGAGAGCCGGAGTCGTATGCGAGCACATAGTCTGCCGGCCATTCTTTTGGCTGTGACAGCCACCAATTTCTGAAGTTTTTTTTCAAAGCTTTGAAGATAACACACGCACGTTCGGAGTATGAAATTTGAAACTAGATTCAAGTTTCACATTTTGTTATTAGCCTGAAATTAGAAATGCAGTCACGAATCTGCGGAACTTACAATTTCACTTCAACTGCCTTGTCGTCTATAGTCCATTTGAAAATTCCCGTGTCGCTTCTGTAGGCGCCGATCCAGGCGGCCTCGATGTTCTTCACGCAGTCCGAGCACTGACTCCAGTCTCGCTTGATGTTCCACTGCCTGGCGCTGTAGTCCTGGAACCAGCTCAGCTCACCTTCACTCGAGATCCACAGCAGGTCGGACCCGCTTCCCCGACTCTGACAGTCCGTCCTCGCCTGGTCGAAGGTCCTACCGTTCGCTCCCTTGACCAGCAGGTAGCAGAAGTCGCCGTTCTCGATCCAGTCCGATGACGGACAGTTTTGCTGTGCTAACACAAGCGAATGCGACAGTGCTAGGTCTAGTACTACGGCTAGAAAAAGTGGTAGAAGAAGCCGTAAGTTATGCTTGTCCATTGTGGAGAGTTGAACTCGAAAAGTGATTTTTGCTCAGTCCAGCAGCTTAAATTGTTCTTCTGGGCTCCACTCTGGAAAAATACTGGTTTCTGACTGGTATCACTGAATTTCCCATGGGAATTTTTACCCATGACTTCGAACGACTAAGTCAGTCAGATGGCACGCATAGTTGCGATAAGATTCGTGATTGTTAAATTCACAATTCTCCAAAAAGCAACGCAAACAAAAACAGTTTTTCCCGAAGTAAAAAACTCGAACTGGGAACAGCCATTTCCCGATTGTGGGCATTTTAATCGTATTTCGTGGTGGTACGTGGCCAGTCTTGCAGTGATAAGAAGTCGCTGTTCTTTGCTAGTCGAGCTTCTCTCTCATATAATTCATATTTCTCAGAAATAAATTACTGAGCAACTTTTTAGCAATGACAGCTCGCAATGACAGCCCAGAAGACAGGATTGATAAAAAACTGTTTTTCTGTCGTCCCCAAAGGTTCTTCGAGTTTTTTGTTCGAGTCTCACTCGAAGGTGACGCCCAGATCGGCGGGTCGAAAGTGCACACTGCCGGCGTTGAAGTAGGAGTCTAGAGCTTCGTCAATGTCAGCGAGCAGCCGAACCGCGCAAGGCAGCAGACTGAGCAGGCCGCCCAGAAGGACTCTCTCGGAAGCGCTGATTCGCCCGTGCAGAGCATGGTGTGTCACCGATTTCAATGGATTCGTCCGGCTCAACAGCTCCCGAATGCCAGACACTAGGCTGTCAATCTCCGACCGCTTGCCGAGTTGCACGGAGTTCTCTCCGCCGACCCTAATCTGGCCGAGAGGCTCGAGGACGCCACGTTCGATTGAGTCGGTTGTCATGCCAACATGGCGCAGCGCCTTCAAATACTCGTCCGCGTAGCGAGCGTCCGGACAGCGGACAAGCTCCGGGCGGTTGGCTCGAAGCTCGGAGAATTCGGACAGCGACCCCAGCGGAGCCAGCCGACCGCCGCCGAGCAGCAGTTTGGCATAGTTAATAAGGCCGGTCAAGTTGGCCTCGAAGTGGGCTTCGATTTGGCGCAGTCGTGGCAGCGCTCCCGCCGTCGGGTGCTGCAGCCGGGACAGCTGGAACTGGCGCACACAGCGCAGCATCAGCAAACTCTTCTCTGCGGGAATTAAGAGCCGATTTTTCACAGGCATCCAATTCAAATTTTAGCTTTTTTCTGCTACCGTTTTTTTAGAATCAAATAAGCCGATGGCGCTACTAAATCAGTAGTGGAGTTTAGATATTGGAGTTTTTTTAAACAGACTATTTTTGTCTTTTCGAGACGAAAAACCTATTTTGTACTGATGCACAGGAAGTAGAAAAACAAGGAATTACATTTTGTTTGTTGCTTCTATGAAGAAGTGATGGCTTTGGTAAAGCTCAGCACCAGTAAACAGATTTCTCAGCTCTCAACAAAACTAAAAGCATAATCTATTTGAGTGCTTCTAAACTCGCAAAGCGCGATGGAACAATAGAATGAGTTTTTATTATCTGGTTGGAACATTTTATTCCTATTTGGCAAAAGCCATCAGTGAATGACGTCAGCACACAATGGTAATTGAAAGGAGAGAATAGGATTGGGTCCATTTCGACAGTTGAGAGACTGATATATGACAGGTGAGACACAATGATATGACTAGGGAGAAACTGAGTCAGGTGAGATGCAGTGATTTGACATGTGAGTTGAGCAGTAACGCACCATTGCCACTGATGTCATACTCAGCGGGCATCAATCCGTTTCGCCATTCTTCAGCAGCCAGTTCCAGTTCCTCAGGCCAGACCCGGATTCGCAGGCTGAGGCATTTCAAGCTGAGCTTTCTCAAAGCCACGTCAGTTACAAAGCAACCGATAAACTCTCGCTCCAATAGGCCGGACTGGATGTCCGAGCGAAGCTGGGCTAGACCAGTGGGACCAGTTGGGCACAGGATGCACAGGCAGTCTGGGGATGGATTCGAGTCTCTACCGTTAGCTATATTAAATGTCTAACATGTTAATTCACTGTCTGACAGGATTTTTCACTGCCGTACAGGTGACTCCACTATCTAACAGGTGACTCCGCTATCTAACAGGTGACTCCACTGTCTAACAGGTGACACCACCGTCTAACAGGTGACTCCACCGTCTAACAGGTGACTCCACCGTCTAACAGGTGACTCCACCGTCTAACAGGTGACTCCACCGTCTAACAGGTGACTCCACTGTCTAACAGGTGACTCCACCGTCTAACAGGTGACTCCACCGTCTAACAGGTGACTCCAGTGTCTAACAGGTGACTCCACTGTCTAACAGGTGACTCCACTGTCTAACAGGTGACTCCACTATCTAACAGGTGACTCCACTATCTAACAGGTGACTCCACTATCTAACAGGTGACTCCACTATCTAACAGGTGACTCCACTATCTAACAGGTGACTCCGCTATCTAACAGGTGACTCCGCTATCTAACAGGTGACTCCGCTATCTAACAGGTGACTCCACTATCTAACAGGTGACTCCACTGTCTAACAGGTGACACCACCGTCTAACAGGTGACTCCACCGTCTAACAGGTGACTCCACCGTCTAACAGGTGACTCCACCGTCTAACAGGTGACTCCACCGTCTAACAGGTGACTCCACCGTCTAACAGGTGACTCCACCGTCTAACATGTGACTCCACTGCCGTACAGGTGACTCCAGTGTCTAACAGGTGACTTCACCGTCTAACAGGTGACTCCACTATCTAACATGTGACTCCACTGCCGTACAGGTGACTCCAGTGTCTAACAGGTGACTTCACAGTCTAAAAGGTGATTCCACTATCTAACAGGTGACTCCACTATCTAACAGGTGATTCCGCTATCTAACACGTGACTCCACTATCTAACAGGTGACTCCACTGTCTAATAGGTGACTCCACCGTCTAACACGTGACTCCACTATCTAACACGTGACTCCACTATCTAATAGGTGACTCCACCGTCTAACAGGTGACTCCACTATCTAACATGTGACTCCACTGCCGTACAGGTGACTCCAGTGTCTAACAGGTGACTCCACTATCTAACAGGTGACTCCACTATCTAACAGGTGACTCCGCTATCTAACAGGTGACTCCGCTATCTAACAGGTGACTCCACTATCTAACAGGTGACTCCACTATCTAACATGTGACTCCACTGCCGTACAGGTGACTCCAGTGTCTAACAGGTGACTTCACAGTCTAAAAGGTGATTCCACTATCTAACAGGTGACTCCACTATCTAACAGGTGATTCCGCTATCTAACACGTGACTCCACTATCTAACAGGTGACTCCACTGTCTAATAGGTGACTCCACCGTCTAACACGTGACTCCACTATCTAACACGTGACTCCACTATCTAATAGGTGACTCCACCGTCTAACAGGTGACTCCACTATCTAACATGTGACTCCACTGCCGTACAGGTGACTCCAGTGTCTAACAGGTGACTTCACCGTCTAAAAGGTGATTCCACTCTTCCAACAGGTGACTCCACTGTCTAACAGGTGACTCCAGTGTCTAACAGGTGACTCCACTATCTAACAGGTGACTCCACTGTCTAACAGGTGACTCCACTGTCTAATATATTCTATGCAATGTAACTCTAATATAATTGATAAACCTAGTCTTATAAAAGGGCAACCTCTAACATCAAGAAAAACGCCTGGAATCTGGAAGCAAACACTTCCCAAACCAGCCCTACCAGTCTACTCGAGATTAGATTACAGCTCAGTGCACACCTGTAGTAGACTGTGTATTCAATTTTAATCAACTTCACCCATCTTAACCTTCGCAGTGTTGATTTAAGATTGCAATTCACTTAAAATCTAGCGAGATAGTAAGTTCTTATTTTATACTTCGTCGATAACAGGTTAGCAAAACTACTCAAAGTTATTAGTACTTTAGTTTCTTCTGAGTAATTTAGGAAAATATTGTTACTAATTTATCCCAATATGTCTCTTCACAATGTCATAATCCTAATTTATCACTAACTTCTCTCTTCCCACTGTCTCAATTCTAATTTATCCCCAACTTCTCTCTTCCCACTGTCATAATCCTAATTTATCCCCAACTTCTCTCTTCCCACTGTCCTAATCCTAATTTATCCCCAACTTCTCTCTTCCCACTGTCCTAATCCTAATTTATCCCCAACTTCTCTCTTCCCACTGTCCTAATCCTAATTTATCACTAACTTCTCTCTTCCCACTGTCCTAATCCTAATTTATCCCTAACTTCTCTCTTCCCACTGTCCTAATCCTAATTTATCCCCAACTTCTCTCTTCCCACTGTCCTAATCCTAATTTATCCCCAACTTCTCTCTTCCCACTGTCCTAATCCTAATTTATCACTAACTTCTCTCTTCCCACTGTCCTAATCCTAATTTATCCCCAACTTCTCTCTTCCCACTGTCCTAATCCTAATTTATCCCCAACTTCTCTCTTCCCACTGTCCTAATCCTAATTTATCCCCAACCTCTCTCTTCCCACTGTCTTAATCCTAACCTCGCTCTTCCCACTGTCTTAATCCTAACCTCTCTCTTCCCACTGTCTTAATCCTAACCTCGCTCTTCCCACTGTCTTAATCCTAACCTCTCTCTTCCCACTGTCCTAATCCTAATTTATCCCCAACTTCTCTCTTCCCACTGTCCTAATCCTAATTTATCCCCAACTTCTCTCTTCCCACTGTCCTAATCCTAATTTATCCTCATCTTCCCAGTCTAAATTCCCAACCTGCCCTACTCAATACAACAGCTCACAATGAGTGCTCACTGTCAGTGAAGCCTTCAATGGTGGCGCCCAGCAGAAGACGACGTTTGCAGAAATACCTGCGCAGCCTGAGCAGATCAGATTTCTGCAGCAGGGCGCCAAAGCGCTCAGCCAGGTTGACTAGAAAATACCGCCTTGAGCCCAGCTGCTCAGGTCTGAGCGGCTCAGCATCCATGATGTCAAGGAGAACTGCCACATCGCCTGCAGGTGATTTGTTTGCTTTTTTACCTTTAACTAAGTCACCTGCTAGAGTAGATGAGGCATCGGAGTAGGGAGAGGGATCTGAACAGAGGAATCTGAGTAGTGGGATCTGAGCAGAGGGATCTGAGCAGTGGGATCTGAGCAGGGGATCTGAGCAGAGGGATCTGAGCAGTGGGATCTGAGCAGTGGGATCTGAGCTGGGGATCTGAGCAGAGGGATCGGAGCAGAGGAATCTGAGCAGGGGGTCTGAGCAGAGGGATCTGAGTAGTGGGATCTGAGCGGTGGGATCTGAGCAGTGGGATCTGAGCTGGGGATCTGAGCAGAGGGATCTCAGCAGGGGAATCTGAGCTGGGGATCTGAGCAGAGGGATCGGAGCAGAGGAATCTGAGCAGGGGATCTGAGCAGAGGGATCTGAGCAGTGGGATCTGAGCAGTGGGATCTGAGCAGTGGGATCTGAGTAGGGGGATCTGAGCAGTGGGATCTGAGCAGGGGGATCACAGCAGGGATTGTATCTGGGCAAGTACTAATGACAATCAATCATGTGATGCAATCTCTTTCAACTCACCCGGCTTTCTATCGTAGAATGGTTTCTTGGAATCCAACAGCGCCATGACCTTGGCGATTGGAAGCAAAAAACAAAGCCAAATTTGTCTGTGAAAAGTGCCAACGGATCGCAGGTTGCTGCGCGCAGTGAGTTTACAATTATCCAGTTGTAGTACAATAGACTATATGCACTGCCGGCTCTTCATTTTATGATCGTGAGAAATGCTATTTTATTCTCCAAGATGAAAGTCTTGCTTGTCGAATCCAAATTTGACATAGCACAGAGCGATGATACACTTCACTAACAAAGCCAGCAGTTTCATTTGCAAGACACCTTGGCGACATCTATGCGTCTATTTTACGCATGCTTTTTGTTATAAGGATTTTCCTTTCTAATTTATTTTACTACTAGTCACTGCTGCTGTGCGATAAACCACCCACGTTGTTGAAATTTCTTAACTACTTGCCAGTGTCACTTGTAATTCTGTCCTTACATTTAAGTAGAAACATTTTATTATTTGTCAATTTTTTAAAAACAAACTCACATTAGGGCGTTTGGCAATTTGATGATTTCACCATGAGACTGCTTACACTGTGAGGGATAGGTGGGTGAGAATATGGTGACAGAGAGAGAGAGAGTGACAGAGAGGGAGTGACGGAGAGAGTGACAGAGAGAGTGACAGAGAGAGAGTGACAGAGAGTGACAGACAGGGAGTGACGGAGAGAGTGAAAGAGAGAGATTGACAGGGAGAGAGAGAGTGACAGAGAGAGTGACATGGAGAGAGAGTGTGACAGGGAGTGACAGAGAGAGAGAGTGACAGGGAGTGACAGAGAGAGAGAGAGAGTGACAGGGAGTGACAGAGAGAGAGTGACAGAGAGAGAGAGTGACAGAGAGTGACAGAAAGGGAGTGACGGAGAGAGTGACAGAGAGAGATTGACAGGGAGAGAGAGAGTGACAGAGAGAGTGACAGAGAGAGTGACAGAGAGACTAACAGAGAGAGACTGACAGAGAGTGACAGATAGAGAGTGACAGGGAGTGACAGGGAGAGAGTGACAGAGAGAGTGACAGAGAGAGACAGAGAGAGAGTGACAGAGAGAGTGACAGAGAGAGAATGACAGAGAGTGACAGAAAGGGAGTGACGGAGAGAGTGACAGGGAGAGATTGACAGGGAGAGAGAGAGTGACAGAGAGAGTGACAGAGAGAGACAGAGAGAGAGTGACAGAGAGAGTGACAGAGAGAGAGTGACAGAGAGTGACAGAAAGGGAGTGACGGGGGAGTGACAGAGAGAGATTGACAGGGAGAGAGAGAGTGACAGAGAGAGTGACAGAGAGAGAGTGACAGGGAGTGACAGAGAGAGAGAGTGACAGGGAGTGACAGAGAGAGAGTGACAGGGAGTGACAGAGAGAGAGTGTGACAGGGAGAGAGTGACAGAGAGAGTGACAGAGAGACAGAGAGTGACGGAGAGAGTGACAGATAGAGTGACAGAGAAAGAGTGACGGAGAGAGTGACAGAGAGAGTGACAGAGAGAGTGACAGAGAGACTAACAGAGAGAGTGACAGAGAGACTAACAGAGAGTGACAGATAGAGAGTGACAGGGAGTGACAGAGAGAGAGAGTGTGACAGGGAGAGAGTGACAGAGAGAGTGACAGAGAGAGTGACACGGGCTGCTGCACTGGCTCTTCTCGGCGGCAGATCCGTACGAGCCGTAAGAGTTTCCGCAAAAGCATTATTTGCTGGCCTGCAAACCGAAGAACGAATACTTCTCCATGCAGCATGCAGTAGTTACTGCACTCCTCACGAGTCATACTGCTATACTGTTCAGCTCTTTCATTCAGCTCGGACTGCTCGGACTGCTTTCAATGGAGCAGTCGACACAGAATAATCGAACTGCCTGACCAGCTGCAGCCAGAAGAGACACGCAGATTGCCGTTAAAACGAGAGCTAGCCTCATTTTAATCCGTAACTAAAGAAGTGAGCACCTAAGCTTGACGGCAACAATCTTTCAATTAAAAATCTAACAATAATGGCTGTACGCAATGTCTCTATTTCTATTTATCTGCGTGGGGCGCCTCTCGATAAAACAATACTTGTTTAGAAAACACACTGAATCGGCGCTTGCACACTATAATTAGCCATGACATGCTGATTACAGGGAATGAGGCAGGCAGGCAGGCAGACAGCGGCCTCCAATTAAGTTACCGCGAAAATCTTGGCAAGCATGCGGAGCTCTCGAGTTTGTGTTTTCGAGTTTGTCGGGAGGGGTGCGTGCTTCCCGAATGCTCCTCCTGACTAGAGGCGGCTGATGTTATAGAATACGATTTATTGGGACGAACCGCAATCTACAAGTTGTATATACAATGCTAGTATAAAAGACTAGCAATTCTAGCCCCCCTCCGGGTAGCACAGTCAGAAATTTGGAATCTAATTAATGGCCTCTCCATATGCAATTATTCAGTTAAGCTTTTTATCTTCTAGTTAAATTCATATTCCTCCTGCAGTTAAGCTATCTATAGTCTCATTTGGCTAAGTAGATAGCAAGCTTAGCCCATATGGAATGCTAATAATAATAGTAATAATTGCAGGAGGGCTGCGAGCAATGGCACATCATTTTGTGACACTAGGCCGACAGCCAGCGAGGAGGCAATTCTGCCCATTTCGCTGACTCCTGAGCACACATGCACATTGATACTGTACGCAGGCACACACTCATACAAGTGTGTACATCTGCTCTGACTTTCTCATCGTCAGGCAGTGTACACTTAACTGTGCCTTGGAGGTTGGCCCTCAAGGGCGTAAATTGCAAGACAAGCCTCCAAGCCTTCTCTCCGCGGCTGCACCCCAAATGAATGTGGCCTCGCCGCGAAATCGAGCTCAGGGACCTTGGTGCGAGAGGCAAACGCGTTAACACCCCATATGGGGAGTCAGAAAGTCTCTGGATATGAAGTCACTCGAGAAATAACACTCCGGATAGCAAATTAGAATATTTATTTTAAGCTGTTGTAATTGCTTGCAAAACGACTACACTACGCAGTGTAGGTATATAGCAAGGGAATTTTAATTGTGAGCGTGCACCTTGCAAAAGTGCCAGAACTTCCTGTTCCTGTTCTCCGAGCGGTACCTCATTTGAAAGCCGGAGTCGTATGCGAGCACATAGTCTGCCGGCGAATCTCTTGGCTGTGACAGCCACCAATTTCTGAAATGATTTTTCAAATAATTTTTGCAAAGTTTGAAGATAGCACACGTGCGTTTGGAGTATGAAAATTATAATTAGATTCAAGTATCAGTTTTTTGTTATCAGCCTAAAATGAAAAATGCAGTAGCGAATCTGCAGAACTTACAATTTGACCTCAACTGCCTTTTCGTCTGTAGTCCATTTGAAAATTCCCGTGTCACTTCTGTACGCGCCGATCCAGGCAGATTCGACGCCCTTCACACAGTCCGAGCACTGACTCCAGTCCTGCTTGATGTTCCACTGCCTGGCGCTGTAGTTCTGGAACCAGCTCAGCTCACCTTCACTCGAGATCCACAGCAGGTCGGAGCCGCTTCCCCGACTCTGACAGTCCGTCCTCGCCTGGTCGAAGGTCCTACCGTTCGCTCCCTTGACCAGCAGGTAGCAGAAGTCGCCATTCCCGATCCACTCTGACGATGGACAGTTTTGCTGTGCTAACACAAGCGAATTCGACAGTGCTAGGACCAGCACTACGGCTAGAAAAAGTGGTGCAAGAGGTCGTAAGTTATACTTGTCCATTGTGTAGATTTGAACTGGAACAGTGAATTTTGCTCGGTCCAGCAGTTTAAATGGTTCTTCTGGGCTCCACTCTGGGAAAATACTGGTTTCTGACAGGTGCCACTGAATTTCCCATGGGGGAATTTTTATCGATGACTTCGACCGACTAAGTCAGTCAGATGGCACGCATAGTTGCGATAAGATTCGTGATTGTTAAATTCACAATTCACCAAAAAGCAACGCAAACAAAAACTGTTTTTCCCGAAGTAAAAAACTCGAACTGTGAACAGCCATTTCCCGATTGTGGTCATTTCAATCGTATTTCGTGGTGGTACGTGGCCAGTCTTGCAGTGATAAGAAGTCGCTGTTCTTTGCTAGTCGAGCTTCTCTCTCATATAATTCATATTTCTCAGAAATAAATTACTGAGCAACTTTTTAGCAATGACAGCTCGCAATGACAGCCCAGAAGACAGGATTGATAAAAAACTGTTTTTCTGTCGTCCCCAAAGGTTCTTCGAGTTTTTTGTTCGAGTCTCACTCGAAGGTGACGCCCAGATCGGCGGGTCGAAAGTGCACACCGCCGGCGTTGAAGTAGGAGTCTAGAGCTTCGTCAATGTCAGCGAGCAGCCGAACCGCGCAAGGCAGCAGACTGAGCAGGCCGCCCAGAAGGACTCTCTCGGAAGCGCTGATTCGCCCGTGCAGAGCATGGTGTGTCACCGATTTCAATGGATTCGTCCGGCTCAACAGCTCCCGAATGCCAGACACTAGGCTGTCAATCTCCGACCGCTTGCCGAATTGCACGGAGTTCTCTCCGCCGACCCTAATCTGGCCGAGAGGCTCGAGGACGCCACGTTCGATTGAGTCGGTTGTCATGCCAACATGGCGCAGCGCCTCCAAATACTCGTCCGCGTAGCGAGCGTCCGGACAGCGGACAAGCTCCGGGCGGTTGGCTCGAAGCTCGGAGAATTCGGACAGCGACTCCAGCGGAGCCAGCCGACCGCCGCCGAGCAGCAGTTTGGCATAGTTAATAAGGCCGGTCAAGTTGGCCTCGAAGTGGGCTTCGATTTGGCGCAGTCGTGGCAGCGCTCCCGCCGTCGGGTGCTGCAGCCGGGACAGCTGGAACTGGCGCACACAGCGCAGCATCAGCAAACTCTTCTCTGCGGGAATTAAGAGCCGATTTTTCACAGGCATCCAATTCAAATTTTAGTTTTTTTCTGCTACCCTTTTTTTTTAGAATCAAATAAGCCGATGGCGCTACTAAATCAGTAGTGGAGTTTAGATATTGGAGTTTTTTTAAACAGACTATTTTTGTCTTTTCGAGACGAAAAACGTATTTTGTACTGATGCACAGGAAGTAGAACAACAAGGAATTACATTTTGTTTGTTGCTTCCATGAAGAAGTGATGGCTTTGGTAAAGCTCAGCACCAGTAAACCGATTTCTCAGCTCTCAACAAAACTAAAAGCATAATCTATTTGAGTGCTTCTAAACTCGCAAAGCGTGATGGAACAATAGAATGAGTTTTTATTATCTGGTTGGAACATTTTATTCCCATTTGGCAAAAGCCATCAGTGAATGACGTCAGCACACAATGGTAATTGAAAGGAGAGAATAGGATTGGGTCCATTTCGACAGTTGAGAGACTGATATATGACAGGTGAGACACAATGATATGACTAGGGAGAAACTGAGTCAGGTGAGATGCAGTGATTTGACATGTGAGTTGAGCAGTAACGCACCATTGCCACTGATGTCATACTCAGCGGGCATCAATCCGTTTCGCCATTCTTCAGCAGCCAGTTCCAGTTCCTCAGGCCAGACCCGGATTCGCAGGCTGAGGCATTTCAAGCTGAGCTTTCTCAAAGCCACGTCAGTTACAAAGCAACAGATAAACTCTCGCTCCAATAGGCCGGACTGGATGTCCGAGCGAAGCTGGGCTAGACCAGTGGGACCAGTTGGGCACAGGATGCACAGGCAGTCTGGTGATGGATTCGAGTCTCTACCGTTAGCTATAAATGTCTAACATGTTAATTCACTGTCTAACAGGATTTTTCACTGCCGTACAGGTGACTCCGCTATCTAACAGGTGACTCCACCGTCTAACAGGTGACTCCACTGTCTAACAGGTGACTCCACCGTCTAACAGGTGACTCCACTGTCTAACAGGTGACTCCACTATCTAACAGGTGACTCCAGTGTCTAACAGGTGACTCCACTGTCTAACAGGTGACTCCACTGCCGTACAGGTGACTCCAGTGTCTAACAGGTGACTCCACTATCTAACAGGTGACTCCACTATCTAACAGGTGACTCCACTATCTAACAGGTGACTCCACTATCTAACAGGTGACTCCACTGTCTAACAGGTGACTCCACTGTCTAACAGGTGACTCCACTGTCTAACAGGTGACTCCACTGTCTAACAGGTGACTCCACTGTCTAACAGGTGACTCCACCGTCTAACAGGTGACTCCACTTTCTAATATATTCTATGCTATGTAACTCTAATATAATTGATAAACCTAGTCTTATAAAAGGGCAACCTCTAACATCAAGAAAAACGCCTGGAATCTGGAAGCAAACACTTCCCAAACCAGCCCTACCAGTCTACTCGAGATTAGATTACAGCTCAGTGCACACCTGTAGTAGACTGTGTATTCAATTTTAATCAACTTCACCCATCTTAACCTTCGCAGTGTTGATTTAAGATTGCAATTCACTTAAAATCTAGCGAGATAGTAAGGTTTTATTTTATACTTCGTCGATAACAGGTTAGCACAAACTATACTCAAAGTTATTAGTAACTTTAGTTTCTTCTGAGTATTTAGGAAAATATTGTTACTAATTTATCCCAATATGTCTCTTCACAATGTCATAATCCTAATTTATCACTAACTTCTCTCTTCCCACTGTCTCAATTCTAATTTATCCCCAACTTCTCTCTTCCCACTGTCATAATCCTAATTTATCCCCAACTTCTCTCTTCCCACTGTCATAATCCTAATTTATCCCCAACTTCTCTCTTCCCACTGTCCTAATCCTAATTTATCACTAACTTCTCTCTTCCCACTGTCCTAATCCTAATTTATCCCCAACTTCTCTCTTCCCACTGTCCTAATCCTAATTTATCCCCAACTTCTCTCTTCCCACTGTCCTAATCCTAATTTATCCCCAACTTCTCTCTTCCCACTGTCCTAATCCTAATTTATCACTAACTTCTCTCTTCCCACTGTCCTAATCCTAATTTATCCCCAACTTCTCTCTTCCCACTGTCCTAATCCTAATTTATCCCCAACTTCTCTCTTCCCACTGTCCTAATCCTAATTTATCCCCAACCTCTCTCTTCCCACTGTCTTAATCCTAACCTCGCTCTTCCCACTGTCTTAATCCTAACCTCTCTCTTCCCACTGTCTTAATCCTAACCTCGCTCTTCCCACTGTCTTAATCCTAACCTCTCTCTTCCCACTGTCCTAATCCTAATTTATCCCCAACTTCTCTCTTCCCACTGTCCTAATCCTAATTTATCCCCAACTTCTCTCTTCCCACTGTCCTAATCCTAATTTATCCCCAACTTCTCTCTTCCCACTGTCCTAATCCTAATTTATCCCTAACTTCTCTCTTCCCACTGTCCTAATCCTAATTTATCCTCATCTTCCCAGTCTAAATTCCCAACCTGCCCTACTCAATACAACAGCTCACAATGAGTGCTCACTGTCAGTGAAGCCTTCAATGGTGGCGCCCAGCAGCAGACGACGTTTGCAGAAATACCTGCGCAGCCTGAGCAGATCAGATTTCTGTAGCAGGGCGCCAAAGCGCTCAGCCAGGTTGACTAGAAAATACCGCCTTGAGCCCAGCTGCTCAGGTCTGAGCGGCTCAGCATCCATGATGTCAAGGAGAACTGCCACATCGCCTGCAGGTGATTTGTTTGCTTTTTTACCTTTAACTAAGTCACCTGCTAGAGTAGATGAGGCATCGGAGTAGGGAGAGGGATCTGAACAGAGGAATCTGAGCAGGGGGATCTGAGCAGAGGGATCTGATCAGTGAGATCTGAGCAGAGGAATCTGAGCAGTGGGATCTGAGCAGTGGGATCTGAGCTGAGGAATCTGAGCAGAGGGATCTGAGCAGAGGGATCTGAGCAGGGGAATCTGAGCAGGGGATCTGAGCAGAGGGATCTGAGCAGAGGAATCTGAGCAGAGGGATCTGAGCAGAGGAATCTGAGTAGTGGGATCTGAGCAGTGGGATCTGAGCAGGGGATCTGAGCAGAGGGATCTGAGCAGAGGAATCTGAGCAGTGGGATCTGAGCAGTGGGATCTGAGCAGTGGGATCTGAGCAGGGGGATCTGAGCAGTGGGATCTGAGTAGGGGGATCTGAGCAGTGGGATCTGAGCAGTGGGATCTCAGCAGGGGAATCTGAGCAGAGGATCTGAGCAGTGGGATCTGAGCAGTGGGATCTGAGCAGTGGGATCTGAGCAGTGGGATCTGAGTAGGGGGATCTGAGCAGTGGGATCTGAGCAGTGGGATCTGAGCAGTGGGATCTGAGTAGGGGGATCTGAGCAGTGGGATCTGAGCAGGGGGATCACAGCAGGGATTGTATCTGGGCAAGTACTAATGACAATCAATCAAGTGATGCAATCTCTTTCAACTCACCCGGCTTTCTATCGTAGAATGGTTTCTTGGAATCCAACAGCGCCATGACCTTGGCGATTGGAAGCAAAAAAAACAAAGCCAAATTTGTCAGTGAAAAGTGCCAACGGATCGCAGGTTGCTGCGCGCAGTGAGTTTACAATTATCCAGTTGTAGTACAATAGACTATATGCACTGCCGGCTCTTCAGTTTATGATCGTGAGAAATGCTATTTTTATTCTCCAAGATGAAAGTCTTGCTTGTCGAATCCAAATTTGACATAGCACAGAGCGATGATACACTTCACTAACAAAGCCAGCAGTTTCATTTGCAAGACACCTTGGCGACATCTATGCGTCTATTTTACGCATGTTTTTTCTTGTTATAAGGATTTTCCTTTCTAATTTCTTTTATTACTAGTCACTGCTGCTGTGCGATAAACCACCCACGTTGTTGAAATTTCTTAACTACTTGCCAGTGTCACTTGTAATTCTGTCCTTACATTTCAGTAGAAACATCTTATTATTTGTCAATTTTTTTAAAAACAAACTCACATTAGGGCGTTTAGCAATTTGATTATTTCACCATGAGACTGCTTACACTGTGAGGGATAGGTGGGTGAGAATATGGTGACAGAGAGAGAGTGACAGAGAGGGAGTGACGGAGAGAGTGACAGAGAGAGTGACAGAGAGAGAGTGACAGAGAGAGAGTGACAGAGAGTGACAGACAGGGAGTGACGGAGAGAGTGAGAGAGAGAGATTGACAGGGAGAGAGAGAGTGACAGAGAGAGTGACAGAGAGAGAGAGTGACAGGGAGTGACAGAGAGAGAGTGACAGGGAGTGACAGAGAGAGAGAGTGACAAGGAGAGAGTGACAGAGAGAGTGACAGAGAGAGAGACAGAGAGAGAGTGACGGAGAGAGATTGACAGGGAGAGAGAGAGTGACAGAGAAAGTGACAGAGAGAGACAGAGAGACTAACAGAGAGAGACTCACAGAGAGTGACAGATAGAGAGTGACAGGGAGTGACAGAGAGAGAGTGACAGGGAGAGAGTGACAGAGAGAGTGACAGAGAGAGAGAGTGAAAGAGAGTGACAGAAAGGGAGTGACGGAGAGAGTGACAGAGAGAGATTGACAGGGAGAGAGAGTGACAGAGAGAGTGACAGAGAGAGAGAGTAACAGGGAGTGACAGAGAGAGAGAGTGACAGGGAGTGACAGAGAGAGAGTGACAGGGAGAGAGTGACGGAGAGAGTGACAGAGAGAGATTGACAGGGAGAGAGAGTGACAGAGAGAGAGTGACAGGGAGTGACAGAGAGAGAGAGAGAGTGACAGGGAGAGAGTGACGGAGAGAGTGACAGAGAGAGATTGACAGGGAGAGAGAGTGACAGAGAGAGTGACAGAGAGAGAGAGTGACAGGGAGTGACAGAGAGAGAGTGACAGGGAGTGACAGAGAGAGAGAGTGTGACAGGGAGAGAGTGACAGAGAGAGTGACAGAGAGACAGAGAGAGAGTAACGGAGAGAGTGACAGAGAGAGTGACAGAGAGAGAGTGACAAAGAGTGACAGAAAGGGAGTGACGGAGAGAGTGACAGAGAGAGATTGACAGGGAGAGAGAGAGTGACAGAGAGAGTGACAGAGAGACTAACAGAGAGTGACAGAGAGAGAGTGACAGGGAGAGAGTGACAGAGAGAGTGACAGAGAGAGTGACAGAGAGTGACAGAGAGAGAGTGACAGAGAGAGAGTGACAGAGAGAGTGACAGAGAGAGACACAGAGAGTGACAGAGAGAGTGACAGAGAGAGACACAGAGAGTGACAGAGAGAGTGACAGAGAGAGACACAGAGAGTGACAGAGAGAGTGACAGAGAGAGAGTGACAGAGAGAGAGTGACAGAAAGAGTGAGTGCCTGAGAGGGAGTGACAGAGAGACTGACAGAGAGAGAGTGACAGAAAGTGACAGAGAGAGAGTGACAGAAAGTGACAGAGAGAGAGTGACAGGGAGAGAGTGACAGAGAGAGTGACAGAGAGAGCGTGAGTGACCGAGAGAGTGACCGAGAGAGAGTATGACAGAAAGTGTGTGACAGAGAGAGAGAGTAATAGTGGTAGTGACACTTGGAGTGACAGAAAATGAGAATACAACTTATACTGTAAATCATTTGAATAGACTGCAACTAAAGAATATAAAAAACTAATTTACCTGTCCGTACAGGTCGACTGGATCAGAAAAATCCGCTATTTACACTTCGTTCCCAGCGGAAGCTTGCATTAATGAGTTTTCTAAACGATTTTAAAGTGTTTATTTTTAATTGTCGGCAAAGCTCCTGCTGCTGCTGCTGCTGCTGCTGCTGCTGCTGCTGCTGCTGCTGCTGCTGCTGCTGCTTATGAGGCTAAACAAATTAATCAGACTTTGCTGCATCACCTGAAAAAGCCACGCTTCTCAAGAAGGCTTCTAGAAGAGGCGCGAGAGGAGGGCTGAGGGCTGAGTGAAGGACTGAGTTGAGCTCAAACCAGGCTCACATTGGCTGCTGTGGCACTGATTTGTGAATAGCAATGAACGAGCCCAGATAGTTTTTTAAAGAAGGCATTAAAAAATCCCATCTGAAAGAGATGAGAGGAGAGAGGAATAATGAGTCCATTGTTGTTCAAAGAATTCATTTGCACTATTATATTTGTTGTTGAGGGGTCTATAATGTTGGGCGACAAGAATGAAAGAAAAATATTTATCTTAGCATATGCTTATAGCAGTAGTGCAGTACGCTTTTTTTCAGACAAGCAGACAGCTTTATTTTATTTCTACGGATGGAAAAAAGTTATAGATTTATTTACGGAGCATGTGGTAGCTTCTGGCAGTGTTTAAAGCTTCGGAGTTCTAACAGAAAGGTCGGGAGTTCGATGCTTAGGTGTCATTTACAAAATTGAGCGATGAAGCACTCTTTTAACTTTAAAATTGTAACCTGTTAGACATGGCTGCTATCAGTGTGGAGTGTTACAGGTGCAGTTCACACCTCTTAGACATGGCTGTTGTGAAATTATGAGTTCTGACAGCTGTTATCAGTGTGGAGTGTTACAGGTGCAGTTCACACCTGTTGGACACGGCTGTTATCAGTGTGGAGTGTTACAGGTGCAGTTCACACCTGTTGGACATGGCTGTTATCAGTGTGGAGTGTTACAGGTGCAGTTCACACCTGTTGGACACGGCTGTTATCAGTGTGGAGTGTTACAGGTGCAGTTCACACCTGTTGGACATGGCTGTTATCAGTGTGGAGTGTTACAGGTGCAGTTCACACGTGTTGGACACGGCTGTTATCAGTGTGGAGTGTTACAGGTGCAGTTCACACGTGTTGGACACGGCTGTTATCAGTGTGGAGTGTTAC